>CM035808.1:26814578-26837161 GCA_020466095.1 Chlorops oryzae | reverse complement strand
GATGGCACGGAAGGAATGTGTTGTCCAACGTATGGACTGCCAGAGAGATCTCTCGAAGAAGAAGAGTAGAATAACAGAATTGATGAATTGAAGAAGAAAAATAAAACAGAAAATTGAAATATTTAAAGGGGAAAAAAGATCATGCGTAGATAAGCAAACATGAATTTCGTTGCGACTGTTGAGAGCGTGTACATACAAGAGTCCTAATATCGAAAAACTACATTGTGACAATAATCGTTAACAATAACAATAACTAAATTCTATTGTACCATATAGTATTGTATAATTTGTAAAAAACAATTAGGTAATATATTCCCATTCATCGGTCCAGGGACGTAGCTAGAGAAAGAGTGCTCTGGTAGTGTTTATATTGGCCACAGTGGTATATTGAACAATTATAGGACATTAACCGAAAAAAAATTTTGGATGGGGGCGTGGGGAGGGGGGGCAGAGGGATGTAAGGGGAAGTTTAGAGAGTTGTGGATGTCTTTTCTGTTAATGTCCTATAATTGTTCAGTACACCACTGTGGCCAATATAAGCACTACCAAAGCAAGCTTTCTTTAGCTACGTCCCTGCATCGGTCAAATGTAAACATATAAATACATAATCATATATGTATTTAAATATATATAAAGTGCGGCCACCGATCCTATATTCAAAGCTCATCGATATCAAGCATTTAACGGGATATAACACTGGCTTACAGCATTTCTTCCCAGGTCATCAAAATGCCCTTTTCTTAAGGACTTTGTCCTTCTAAAAACGAAAAACATATTTAAAAAATTTTTATGGAAGCGTTTTTTTTTTTCTTTTTGTATTAATTTTTGAACAAACAGTTTTTTAGCAGAACTCGACAATGCATCAACCGAGTTGAAGAAATTGTCCCTCAATTTCAATAAAATTAACTCCTCTAAGACTTTTCTTCACATAGTTTTGAGATCGGTCAAGAAAATAAGATTCCATCATTTTGTTGTAATATTGATATCACCTTGTTAAATACACATTGCCTCTTTATATAGAAAAGTTTTTGTAAAGTATAAAAGGGTACGTGAACAACTAAAACATTTCAGTTGGAAAACATGAGAGTTGTTTTTTGTACTTCAAAGATGAGAGCCTCATTTTTTTCACAATTCGTCCCGTACCATCCACATTTTTAATCCGATCTAAAAAAATTCAGCTTGAAGGCCTAGTATTAAGAAGCAACGTCTAAGCCATATAGAAAGAATATTTGTTTTTTTAATTCTCTCATGTCACAACAGGGCAAATAAACTCCGAAAATCGAGGAAAACTTGAAAAATTTCCCATTTTTCACAATTGCGAGGCACATTTCTCCAAAACTACAAGCTGTATTTTCTTGAAAAATGCATCATTTGATAGATAGTGGTTTTGTCTTTGATACGCAACTAACCATAATAAGTTACTAAAGCGTTAATATATAGGTATCCGTAAAAGTTAAACAACTGAAGATTTTTCACAAAATCGATGGTAGCTCCAAAACCAGAGCTGAGAAAAAAATTTTCATAAATGCTCCTTATGTCACCAATACCACCCTAATCCGAAACTCGAAAAGAAATCGTGGCAACAAAACCACTGTAAACAAGTGTTATGTACGGGTATGTTCCAGGTTTCGATCCGCGATTTCGAAGTTACAAAGCATGTCCAAAGCTGCATGACTCCGTATATTGTGTTTGTGTTTAGAGAGCCAAAGTCCGTAGAAAAGTGCATTTAGAACTCGTGAAAAAATTAAAATTAATTATTTGTAAACTAGTGTAATTTTATAAAATATATATTTTATTTATAATTTTTTCTTTTCACTTTGAAGAACATAATGAGAAGTATTCGGCCTGAATTAAAATCTTACAGTGAGTCAGCTTCTAAAATTAAGGAACAGAGCCAAAATTGTTTAAACATTGCCCCTGATTCAACACCATGATACATAATTTAGTCTAACATATATATAATATCATTGCATAAGCTGAACACGTAACTCATATTCGATGAAAATTAAAAGAGAATTCCCTCTTTTGGGCTTAACTGCTTTGAAGGTCGCTGTCAGGTCTTATCGCCCCATATACACATATGTTACACTTGTTTCTTTTAATGAAGCATTTCGAATTGTTATTAGACACAGCCATTTGAATTTTCCGACTATTAACCTTCATATAGAGAAAACAGTATAGTTTATGCCCTTGAAAAGCTTCTGAGTTGCTCTCTAAAATATTAAATAGAAATAACATATCCAATGTTTACATACGTACAAGCAATAAATAAATTAATAATTGGAAAACAAAAGCAAATAAAATTAACTGTAAGGCTTTTTATCAAGCAGAAATAAATTTATTTAGTTATCTAATTTCTAGAGAAAATATTTCAATATCTCAATGTGTTATTATTCCACATTTTTATTAAATAAACATAAATGTTATTTGTCGTTCCCATTTTATAAAAAAAATAAAAAAATGTTACCTTTGCATATCACAAACGTTTTGAGTGAGCATTAGAACTTATAATTAATTGTTACAATAATCCTTTAACATTTAACGATTTATTATTAGAAAAAAATATATATATTTTACTCCAAACAAAAACACCATTTAAATGAATTAAATTTAGGGAAATTTTAAAAGAAGAAAATCACCTTAGTGTGTATTTAAACTGAATTTGAAATGACTTTCTTTGATAAAGATATTTAACTGAATTATTTAATTTATTTCTATATTTAAAAAACTGTATAATCCCGGAAAAGTTAAGTCTTACAAAAGTTAATAGTTGCGAAAAGTTAATCGAAATTTTGCTCCTATGTCAAGCCTTATAAAGTAAATTTGAAATTTAATTGCTTTTTGGCTTCAAAAAGAGGGGAAAGGTTATAGAATAAATCGTTTATGTCCTTCCATTTGTTAGATTTGAAATATTTTGAAAATTTGAAAAAGTCTACGACCCTCGGGACAAATCAAATAAAATTTTCCGGGAGTCTACTGTATAATTATAGCGCTGTACTTTATATCCTCCGATAGAGTAATATATCAAAAATTTGCATAAAATAACAAATATTACAAGAACCCTTTCGTGTCTGATGTCAATATTTTCCAATTTCAACAAAACTATTTTCAAATTCATTGGATTTTATAAGATTTTACCTTCGTTTATTCACCAAATCACTAAAAAAGAAAAAATTTTCCACATAACAATTTTATCAACAAAAGAATTCATAGCTTTGTCAATAAAGAAAAGATAACGATTGAAAAAACCCATAATTTTTATCTCGAACTTCATTCAATACTTTTTGTTTTTTTTTTGCAATAATTGTTAAGAATAAAATGTAAAGTCATCGCATACTATTAACGAAAATTAAGACGTAAGTTTGCCTTAAAAACGTAACAATAAAAAGATTTACGATTGAAATGACTAAGGTGTTTCCCTTTAGAGAACATATACTATATCGATAAATATATCTCTCATAAAACTTTATATGTATTGTAGTTACGTAAGAAAATCAATGCCGTTCATAAACAATTGAAAATGAAGCACAAATAAAACGCCGAAAAAACTCCTACAAAGCAAATTCTCACATTCCCAAATATAATATATGAAAATCATTGTTTATTACATTTATTATCTAAATGTCATGATTACATAGAAAATGTACCTACAAATATATAGAAATTTACAATGCAAAAATACTGTATTTATATGTGTTAACTGTGTGAAATAAATTTTTAAAAAATAATTCAAGAATTAATGTTTAAGTGAATGAAAAAAAAACAAATAAATAATATGTAATTCAAAAATATTTTAATTAAAAACATCTATGTTATATTATTGTTACATTCATGTTGAAGCATAAATTTTAAGCCTGAAAATACCAAAAGGAAATACAAGTTCTCCATTTTTATGGGCAGTAGTTATATTAAAATGGTAATTGGAATTCGTTTTTTGTTCCAGATAAATAGCTTCATCACTTTTAGCTCAAATCATTAAAGAAAAATTTATAATCAAAAATATGTACTGTAACGACCTATCCTGCCGGGGTAACGCTCAGTCGTGTCCAGGGGTCGTACAAGAAATTTATATTTCAACGCAGTTATCTAAGGATTTTCAATGGTTGTTTAATCTTCAATATAATTCAGTAAATTTAATATATAATTCAATGTAATTCAATATATAATTCAAGTAATTTGCGTGTAATTGTTGGCCGCGTCTTGTTGGAGTCCTCTGAAGTGAGGTTTCACTGTAGTTCCACGAAACGGGGTTTCACTGTAGTTCCACGAAGCGGGGTTTCACTGTAGTTCCATGAAGCAGGGTTTCACTGTAGTTCCACGAAGCGGGGTTTCACTGTAGTTCCATGAAACGGGGTTTCACTGTAGTTCCACGAGCAGGGTTTCACTGTAGTTCCACGGAGGGCTTCGCTGTTGGTCCTCTAGTCGATGTCCACTGTAGTTTGTTGTCGCGGTTTTACTGTCGAGGATGCTCTGAGAAAGATGCTCTGAAAGGATAATAATCGGACCTAGTTTCCTTGTGAGGCTTTGTCTCGTTACTAGAAACCAGGATCAAACAATTATCCTTCAGATTTGTCCTAAATTCTTTAATCGCTTGTGAGGCAAAGGTCTCGTTAGCTACGATTAGGAATTTTCTCTTGTGCTGTTCTCGTACTGACTGCCTTTTCCTTGTGCCGTCGCTTGCTTTTATATCCATTTCTGGACTGACCTTTGGACTATTAGTCACGCTTTTCGTGCGTGTCGACCTTTGGCCTCTGAGTCACGCTTTTCCTGCGTGTCGACCTTTGGACTGTGTACATGCATTATCCGCATGCGCTCTGCGTGCTGCTCTGCTGCGTCGCGCCGTTCGATTTCGATCGTTTAGTTGTGTTGTTGTTGCGCATGTCTGCTTTGTGTCTTCTTGCAGTTGTTGTTGTCTTTTGTGGACGTTGTGTTTCTTCCCGTTGTTGTTTGTGCAAAGTTGTGACGATTTTGTGGTCGTCACACTCCCTCCTTTCTTCCGAAACGTGACGTTGCCGTTGTCAAACTTGTGTGCTCGTGTGGGTCCCATTCATTATAACACGGCTTTATTTTGCCCGTGATCAGCTGTGTTATTGGTTTGAATGTTTCGCAGTTAATTTTTCCATTGTATTTTTATTTTTCCAGCTCGCGTTATCGAGATTATGGCCGTGATCGTTCCAAGCTTCCGCACACAGTTGCTTTGGGTGCCCTTCTTCCAGCGTTTTCGCATCTCGACCCCGATCTGTTGTAGTTTTTCCTCCAAATTTTCATGTTGTGCGCTTCCGAGTACTCCGTTCATCAGTTCCGACCATAACACATCTTTGTCGCAGATATCCTGGAACACCTCTACCAACTTTTGGCGTGTGGGCAATGTCGTCGCTGCTTCAAATATGAGGTGGTGTGGTTGGAACCGTTTCCCCGCGCGAATGGTCGTGAGGAACCGCTCTAGAAATTTCAAGGTAAATAAACCGCAGTCGGCACCATTTTCTTGCTGTGCTGTGGGTACTTCCACGATCTTCATCGCCTTTACTTTTTCTACATTTTCCGGTCCGGTTCGTGCTGCTTCGTCTTGGAGGAACTGGTGGATTAGTTGTGCCACGTCGTGTTGCCGGGTTCCTCTTAGTGAGTCGCAGTGTAGAATCCGGATGCTGTCCATGATCACGAGCGTCCAGTGGAATTTGTCAACAACTGGTATGATGACATAATCTCTCTCGAAGATTTTTGCCTTTCGCAACCATCCATTCAAAAAATCTCGTGGCCGTTCTCCATTTTTGATCGCCAGTAGCTGTGGGAAGAAAAGACCGCTGAATAAATATACCTTTTCACGATCTTCAGGTGATATCAGCCCTTGGATTAACCACGCCCCGTAAACGTCGATGATGGTGTCATTCAACCATTTTCCTTCGGCCAATCTCTCCACATCCGTCCTGAAGATTGAATAACCTCGGCCTGTCTTTGGGTATGTTCCGATGACTCCGGCGAAATTTCCAGTTGGGTGTTGCATGTTTAAAAACATTTGCAATTGTGATCGCGTTGTATTTTACTCGCAAAATGATTTATTCGTCGGGATACTGCTCCTTTTATAATGTCCTAATTTAAGGATTTGTTGTTGTATGAAAAAGAAATAAATTTGATAATAACGCTATTTCCCTGAAAAGGAGAAATCATATTTGCATTTTTCCATTATTCTCGGCCGAGACTTTCTTTTGCATATTATATGGCCTTGAACTTTATTTGATCTCATGAGTGCTGCGACGCCGCCGTCGATCCTCCGTTGTTACTGCATATGCATATTTTATTAGGCATAGAGTGGGAAAGCATATTTCATAATTCTTGTCTGCTGCTTTTCTAACCAACTGTTGCACATTACTTTCCTCTGTTCCATATGTGTTTATGTGTGTGATTACTCCTATCTACTTGTGTGCCATTGGCTGATATTAATTTTCCCATTTTCTTCCTTTCTTGGGTCAATGACCTGATTCCTATTGGGTTTGTGGATTTTATTTTCAGTTATAATGTAGATTTGCCTATTTTGTATTATAACCGGGCTTTAGTTTTCATATGTTTTCTTTTCCTCTGTTTCTTTTAAATTTTGACAATTTGAAGCAGTTTATGCTCGAATTTACCAATTTTTTTTTCTCTGACGATTCCGTTTTGGATGGATTTTTTTTTATCGTGCCGTCGCCGAGGGAGCCCTGTGTCGCCGTGGATATTTATTTCGACGGAAAAGGTACGTTATTGTTTTGTGTTGGCGGTTGCTCAGCGTTTTCATTTTGTTGCAGGTAGGATTCATCAGTATAAAATGGCTTAAGCTGAGAGATGTGAGCTGTCTTCAACGTTTTACCGTCTCTCAGTTTCACTATCACGGGAGATGAGAAGGATTCGACCATAAATGGTCCATCGAACTTTGGTGCCAGTTTTGCCGCGAAATCGTCAATGGCTTTCGACAGTGGGTGGGTTCGTAGGAGTACCAGTTGTCCTCGGTAAGGTTTCCACGGACGTCGCCGTAGGTTGTAGGCGCGAGCTTGTTCCTGGCTTGCCTTTGCTAGGTTCACTTCGACAATTTTGAAAATTTCTTGAAGTCGGTTGTACCGTTGTGTGACTGTTAGTGCTTCTGCCCCTGTACCTGTTGTTTTTTCATCGAAAAGACTTTTGGGTAGTCGCGGCTCTCTGCCTTGCGTCAGCATGGCTGGGCTAAAGCCTGTGGTGTCCGCAACACTGGTGTTTATGGCCAACATGATTTCGGGTAGTGCCTCGTCCCAGTGTTTGTGTGATGATTGTGTATACTGTGCAATCATTGTTTTTATCGTGCGGTTTGCTCGTTCGGTGGGATTTTCTTGGGGCGTGTATGGGGCCGTATACTGGTGATGTATACCCATTTCTTCCAGAAAATTTTCTAAATTACGGCTTGTGAATTGTGTGCCATTGTCGGTTAGCAAGACCTTGGGTACCCCGTATCGTGCGATTATTCGCTCCCGAAGGGCTTTCCGGACTGCGTCGGCAGTGGCGCTTCGTAGTGGCACTAATTCTACCCATTTTGAAAATTTGTCGTAGAATACCAGTAGTGTTGTGTTCCCATGTATAGAGCGTGGTAATGGTCCCACGAAGTCTGCGCATAGGATGGCCCACGGTTCATCTGCGATTTTAGTGAGCATATATCCTGCTGGCTTCTGTTGGTTTACTTTAAAACGTTGACAGCTTTTGCATCGAAACACATGTTTCCGTATGTCTTTCATCATGCTCGGCCAAAAATATTTTTTTGCTGTTCGGAGGAATGTCTTCCGTATACCCAGGTGACCAGCTGTTGGGTGATCGTGATTTTCGTTTAACACTCGGTCGATGTCTTTCCTTCCTATACATAGTTTCCAAGCCACGCTGTCTTCATCGTCTGCGTTTGGCGGTAGGTGTCTATATAAATTTCCGTTTTCTATTATATATTCTGGAAATTTATGTGGCTCTTTTTTAATTTCCTCTGTTTTCCGTGTGACCCAGTCCTTGGGCAGAGGTGGTATTTCTTCTTCGTGTATGCGTCGTGTTGTCTCCAGTGGATCTCTTGATAGAGCGTCAGCAATGACGTTCTCTCTCCCCTTCCTATAACGAACTTCGAAGTTATATTGTTGCAGCTCTAGTGCCCATCGTGCGATGCGTCCTGATGGGTTTTCGATAGAATTTAACCATTTTAATGAGAGGTGGTCAGTGATGACAATAAAATTGTATCCCTCGAGGTAGTGACGCATTTTTCGAATTCCCCAAACGATCGCAAGGCATTCTTTTTCGGTGGTTGAGTAGTTTGTTTCCGGTTTGTTAAGGTGGCGGCTTGCATAAGCTATTACTCTCTCGGTTCCATTTTCATCCTGTGTCAACACTGCACCAAGTCCGTAGTCGCTGGCATCTGTTTGTAAAATGAATTGTTTATTAAAGTCCGGGCATGCAAGGATGGGTGCTTCAGTAAGTTTCTTTTTTAAATTCTCGAAAGCTTGTTGGTGCTCTTCGGTCCATACCCAGTTTACTCCTTTTTTGAGTAGTGTTGTCAAGGGATGTATGGTGTCTGCGAATTCGGGTACGAATCGTCTGTACCATGAAGTGATTCCGATGCACTGCCGTAGTTCTTTTATGTTCGTTGGTGGCTTGAGACGTTCGATGGCTTCAATTTTTGACGGGTCTGTTTGAATCCCTTTGTCGCTTACCATATGACCAAGGTATTTGATTTCTGTTTTTAGAAATTCGCATTTTTCCGGATTTATTTTTAGGTTAGCCTCACGTAATCTTCTAAAAACCTCTAATAGATTTTTCATATGTTCTTCTAATGTCCGACCGAGCACGATGATGTCGTCGAGATATGCAAAAGCGAATGGCTCTAGTTCTGGTGTTATTACTGAGTCTAGCGCTCGTTGAAAAGTTGCTGGTGCTGAATGTAGACCGAATGGCATTACCTTCCATTGGAAAAGGCCCCGTCCGGGCACAGTGAACGCGGTATACTGTTTGCTCGCCTCGTCCATTGGAATTTGCCAGTAGCCATTTTTAAGGTCCAGACTGCTAAAAATTTTTGCATCCTTCAGACGGTCCAAAATGTGGCTTATTCGTGGTAATGGGTATGCGTCAGGGGTTGATTTAGCATTTAGTTGCCTGTAGTCGATGCAGAGTCTCCATTTACCATTTTTCTTGCGTACGAGGACCGTTGGTGCACTGTATGGGCTGTTCGATGGTTCTATGCATCCTTTTTCGAGAATATCATCGATTTCTTTGTTTATGATTTCTTGTTTTGCAGGGTTTTGCGGAAAGTATCTGGCTTTGATGGGAATGTCGTCTTTTACTCTTATGTAGTGTTTTGCGATGTTAGACAGGCCTTCAATGCTTTCGAAACGTTTTATTTCCGTTTGAATTATTTCTTCCGCTTCTGCTCGTGAGATTGGTTTGCTTTGTGACTCGGTTGTGTTTTCGGCGACTTCTCGTATTGAGAGTGCATTCCAGTCAGCGGTTTGAATCTTTGGAATTTTTATACTCTGACCTGCAATCTCCACCTGTGCGTCTAGCGCTCCCAGTGTGTCTATGCCGAGTATGACGTCGTCTACCACCTGCTCTAATATAGCTAATTCGATTTGTAGGCGGTTTTGTCCGAGTTGTAGCGTGGTTGTAGTTGCTTCAGTTACGAGTGTTTTGGTGCCGTCTGCTAGTTGTATGTTGGCGCGAATTTTGTGTCGTTGGCTGGAGTCCCGAATTTGTTCGGCCATAGCCCTACTTATGTAGTTTCTTGTGGCTCCGGTGTCGATGGTTGCTACTCAGGGTATTTCTCCCAGTTTAATATGAGCAACTATGGTATTATTTAAGAATTTTAAATTCGAGGCCTCCTGTAGGGGTTTGTCGCCGTGCCTCGTTATTGGCGGTCCCCTTGCTCGTTTCCCGATTTCCTGCAGCATTCAATTGTCCTTACTCCTCGTTTCCCGCAAATCCAACAAAATAGGATTTGTGGATTTTTACAGCCAAATTGGCGATGGCCTGGTTGGCCGCATCGGCGGCATGCATTGTAGACATCGATTTTGTCTTGGGTGCCTTGTGCTGGTTCTGGTGGTTTTTGTTCGGTAACTCGGCGACTTCGCTCTTCGGTTCGGATTTGTGGCTGTTTCTTTTGTTTCGCTCTGTCTTGTTTTTTGCTTTTTAACCTTTCGAAATCGTCTGCTAAATCGATGAGTCCTCTCAGTGTTGCAAAGTCTCGTCTCTTGGCATATCCCTGGAATTCGTGGGTGCTATTCTCATATATGCGATCCAGTTTCTTTATTTCCGTGTATTCGGTGTGTCGCATCAATTCCTGCATTGCTAATAGGTATTGTTTAAACGGCTCTTCTTCTTGTTGTTCTCTTCTGCGAATAGTGTCCTCTAATAGCTCGAAATATCGTGGTGGTAGGAAGAACTCTAGGAAATCTCGCTTGAAGTTGCTCCAGATGCGCCATGCTGCATTGTTGTTCCTGTACCAGGATAGGGCCATGTCTTTTAAAAGTTCTGGCATTGTTCTGGGCAGCATATTTTTCGGTAGGTCGTAGACTTCTGCCAATTCCTCCACTCTTTCTATGAAACTCAGAGCGTCCTGCTTGCCGTCGTACTTCAGTCCCCATTTGCGGACCTTGTCGATAATGTCCGTGTATGCTGGCATGGAAAATGCGGTTACTGACGGTGGCGATGTGATTGTTCGGAGAGTTTCTGCTTGTACGTATTTCGGAATGGCTCCCGTTGGATTATTTTGGTTTGCGTCTGCATCCAGTGGTAAAAGTGGTGAAGGTGCTCTTGCGTGTTTTACCTCCCATTCGTGTAATATTTGTGCGTATTCGTCATCTGATGCGTGCTCATTTGCGAATGCGGCCAGTCGTTTTCGTAGCTCGTCGACGGTGCCTTGGGTATCGATTTTTACAGTCTCGCAGTAATTTAAGAGGTCCTCTTTCCGAAGAGAGTATATCCATGTAGTTTTTACCATCTTGTGTGTCTTCTTGTCAAATTTTGCTCGGGCGCCACTTGTAACGACCTATCCTGCCGGGGTAACGCTCAGTCGTGTCCAGGGGTCGTACAAGAAATTTATATTTCAACGCAGTTATCTAAGGATTTTCAATGGTTGTTTAATCTTCAATATAATTCAGTAAATTTAATATATAATTCAATGTAATTCAATATATAATTCAAGTAATTTGCGTGTAATTGTTGGCCGCGTCTTGTTGGAGTCCTCTGAAGTGAGGTTTCACTGTAGTTCCACGAAACGGGGTTTCACTGTAGTTCCACGAAGCGGGGTTTCACTGTAGTTCCATGAAGCAGGGTTTCACTGTAGTTCCACGAAGCGGGGTTTCACTGTAGTTCCATGAAACGGGGTTTCACTGTAGTTCCACGAGCAGGGTTTCACTGTAGTTCCACGGAGGGCTTCGCTGTTGGTCCTCTAGTCGATGTCCACTGTAGTTTGTTGTCGCGGTTTTACTGTCGAGGATGCTCTGAGAAAGATGCTCTGAAAGGATAATAATCGGACCTAGTTTCCTTGTGAGGCTTTGTCTCGTTACTAGAAACCAGGATCAAACAATTATCCTTCAGATTTGTCCTAAATTCTTTAATCGCTTGTGAGGCAAAGGTCTCGTTAGCTACGATTAGGAATTTTCTCTTGTGCTGTTCTCGTACTGACTGCCTTTTCCTTGTGCCGTCGCTTGCTTTTATATCCATTTCTGGACTGACCTTTGGACTATTAGTCACGCTTTTCGTGCGTGTCGACCTTTGGCCTCTGAGTCACGCTTTTCCTGCGTGTCGACCTTTGGACTGTGTACATGCATTATCCGCATGCGCTCTGCGTGCTGCTCTGCTGCGTCGCGCCGTTCGATTTCGATCGTTTAGTTGTGTTGTTGTTGCGCATGTCTGCTTTGTGTCTTCTTGCAGTTGTTGTTGTCTTTTGTGGACGTTGTGTTTCTTCCCGTTGTTGTTTGTGCAAAGTTGTGACGATTTTGTGGTCGTCACAGTACGCATTACAGAAACAGTTTGAAATCATTGCCTTGATTTTCATCCAAAGTCAAATTTGTTGTCCTGTTTTGAATATATGGTAAATGTTAAAAGTTCCCTTCAATTAAACAAATAAAACAAAAAACTCCGACAAATAAATGAAATTTACTGAAGACAATACTGAAGCAGTCAGGAAATTAAAAATGTATGAAATAATAAAATAAAATTAATTGAAACGAAAACATAACCTTTTTTGATTATTTCAACGCTTTTCAATGGGATTTGAAACTCGTTTTTATTATAGTCGACGTCAGTCAGGATGTTAAAGTCTTTGATTAGGATGCCGGAGTGACCAAAGTCAGTACGAGTCCAGCGAGTTATTGCGTTATGTCTTGAGGCACCAATCTTAGCCTCCTTGCTGGGGTTGTCTGCAGATCTGCAGGAATAATAATATCCAGACCCGGAGACCTGAAGGGACCAAATGAATTGATGGCCCACTGCAATTTCTTGTGGGCGATTGGAGGTATATAGTTAAAGTGCCCAAAATGTGAGGCCTGTGATGGATTTATGTCAGAGGCTGAGTAGCTGCTCGGAAAGTGTGTGTCAAGAAGAGTCAGCCTTCGTAAAGCCTTCGTATAGCCTTCGTATAACCTTCGTATAGCCTTCGTATAGCCTTCGTATAGCCTTCGCATAGCCTTCGCATAGCCTTCGCATAGCCTTCGCATAGCCTTCGCATAGCCTTTGTATAGCCTTCGTGTAGCCTTCGTGTAGCCTTCGTGTAGCCTTCGTGTAGCCTTCGTGTAGCCTTCGTGTAGCCTTCGTGTAGCCTTCGTGTAGTCTTCGTGTAGCCTTCGTATAGCCTTCGTATAGCCTTCGTATAGCCTTCGTATAGCCTTCGTATAGCCTTCGTATAGCCTTCGTATAGCCTTCGTATAGGCTTCGTATAGCCTTCGTATAGCCTTCGTATAGCTTTCGTATAGCTTTCGTATAGCTTTCGTATAGCCTTCGTATAGCCTTCGTATAGCGTTCGAATAGCCTTCGTATAGCCTTCGTATAGCCTTCGTATAGCCTTCGTATAGCCTTCGTATAGCCTTTGCGTAGCCTTCGTGTAGCCTGCTTGTAGCTTTCGTATAGCCTTCGTATAGCCTTCGTATAGCCTTGGTATAGCCTTCATATAGCCTTCATATAGCCTTCGTATAGCTTTCGTATAGCCTTCGTATAGCCTTCGTATAGCCTTCGTATAGCCTTCGTATAGTCTTCGTATAGTCTTCGTATAGCCTTCGTATAGCCTTCGTATAGCGTTCGTATAGCCTTCGTGAAGCCTTCGTGTAGCTTTCGTGTAGCCTTCGTGCAGCCTTCGAGCAGCCTTCACGGAAAGAATTATTTTCTCAAAATCAGTAAAAACTAATAAAATCTTGGCTTGATTTGGCACCAAGAAAATTTTTACTGATTTGAAGAATATATTTTATTAAACATCAAAAAGTAAATATTTTATTGAATCAAGAACATATTTTATTAAACATCAAATAGTAATTATTTTATTGAATCAAGCTACACGAAGGCTACACGAAGGCTACACGAAGGCTACACGAAGGCTATACGAAGGCTATACGAAGTCTATACGAAGTCTATACGAAGTCTATACGAAGGCTTTACGACGGCTATATGAAGGCTATACGAAGGCATTAAGGAGCACAATATCATTTATTTGAGTCAAAAAGTAATTCTGCTCAATTTCGAAAAGAGTATAAATAGCGTGACAATACGTTAGCTCGATCAGTGCGTAGCCGGCCGTCGGACCGGAAAGAGCTCTGCAATGAACGTGTTTGTTCATGTTCGCCTACGACTTCTAGTTCAAAAACATATAAATGGAGTACTACACGAAGGCTGAACGAAGGCTGAACGAAGGCTAAACGAAGGCTGAACGAAGGCTGAACGAAGGCTAAACGAAGGCTACACGAAGGCTATACGAAGGCTATACGAAGGCTAGACGAAGGCTATACGAAGACTATACGAAGGCTATACGAAGGCTATACGAAGGCTATACGAAGGCTATACGAAGGCTATACGAAGGCTATACGAAGGCTATACTAAGGCTATACGAAGGCTATACGAAGGCTATATGAAAGCTATATGAAGGCTATACAAAGGCTATACGAAGGCTATACGAAGGCTGAACGAAGGCTGAACGAAGGCTAAACGAAGGCTGAACGAAGGCTGAACGAAGGCTAAACGAAGGCTACACGAAGGCTATACGAAGGCTAGACGAAGGCTATACGAAGACTATACGAAGGCTATAGGAAGGCTATACGAAGGCTATACGAAGGCTATACGAAGGCTATACGAAGGCTATACGAAGGCTATACGAAGGCTATACGAAGGCTATACGAAGGCAATACTAAGGCAATACTAAGGCTATACGAAGGCTATACGAAGGCTATACGAAAGCTATATGAAGGCTCTACGAAGGCTATACGAAGGCTATACGAAGACTATACGAAGCCTATACGAAGGCTATAGAAAGGCTATACGAAAACTATACGAAGGCTATACGAAGGCTATACGAAGGCTATACGAAGGCTACACGAAGACTACACGAAGGCTACACGAAGGCTTTACGAAGGCTACACGAAGGCTACACGAAGGCTATACGAAGGCTACACGAAGGCTACACGAAGGCTACACGAAGGCAAAACGAAGGCTATACAAAGGCTATACGAAGGCTATACGAAGGCTATACGAAGGCTATACGAAGGCTATACGAAGGCTATACGAAGGCTATACGAAGGCTATACGAAGGCTATACGAAGGCTATACGAAGGCTATACGAAGGCTATACGAAAGCTATACGAAGGCTATACGAAGGCTATACGAAGCCTATACGAAGGCTATACGAAGGCTGTACGAAGGCTATACGAAGGCTATAGAAAGGCTATACGAAGGCTATACGAAGGCTATACGAAGGCTATACGGAGGCTACACGAAGACTACACGAAGGCTACACGAAGGCTACACGAAGGCTACACGAAGGCTAGACAAAGGCTACACGAAGGCTACACGAAGGCTATACAAAGGCTATGCGAAGGCTATGCGAAGGCTATGCGAAGGCTATGCGAAGGCTATGCGAAGGCTATACGAAGGCTATACGAAGGCTTTACGAAGGCTATACGAAGGCTATACGAAGGATATACGAAGGCTATACGAAGACTATACGAAGGCTATACGAAGGCTATACGAAGGCTATACGAAGGCTACACGAAGGCTATACGAAGGCTATACGAAGGCTTTACGAAGGCTATACGAAGGCTATACGAAGGCTATACGAAGGCTATACGAAGACTATACGAAGGCTATACGAAGGCTATACGAAGGCTATACGAAGGCTACACGAAGGCTACACGAAGGCTACACGAAGGCTACACGAAGGCTACACGAAGGCTACACGAAGGCTACACGAAGGCTACACGAAGGCTATACGAAGTCTATACGAAGGCTTTACGAAAGCTATACGAAGGCTATACGAAGGCTTTACGAAGACAATACGAAGACTATACGAAGACTATACGAAGGCTATAAAAAGGCTATACGAAGGCTTTACGACGGCTATATGAAGGCTAAACGAAGGCATTAAGGAGCACAATATCATTTATTTGAGTCAAAAAGTCATTCTGCTCAAATTCGAAAAGAGTATAAATAGCGTGACAATACGTTAGCTCGATCAGTGCGTAGCCGGCCGTCGGACCGGAAAGAGCTCAGCAATGAACGTGTTTGTTCATGTTCGCCTACGACTTCTAGTTCAAAAACATATAAATGGAGTACTATACGAAGGCTATACGAAGCCTGAACGAAGGCTGAACGAAGGCTAAACGAAGGCTGAACGAAGGCTGAACGAAGGCTGAACGAAGGCTAAACGAAGGCTACACGAAGGCTATACGAAGGCTAGACGAAGGCTATACGAAGACTATACAAAGGCTATACGAAGGCTATACGAAGGCTATACGAAGGCTATACGAAGGCTATACGAAGGCTATACGAAGGCTATACGAAGGCTATACGAAGGCTATACGAAAGCTATACGAAGGCTATACGAAGGCTATACGAAGGCTATACGAAGACTATACGAAGGCTATACGAAGGCTATAGAAAGGCTATACGAAGGCTATACGAAGGCTATACGAAGGCTATACGAAGGCTATACGAAGGCTATACGAAGGCTATACGAAGGCTATACGAAGGCTATACGAAGGCTATACGAAGGCTATACGAAGGCTATACGAAGACTATACGAAGGCTATACGAAGGCTATACGAAGGCTATACGAGGCTATACGAAGGCTATACGAAGGCTATACGAAGGCCATACGAAGGCTATACGAAGGCTATACGAAGGCTATACGAAGGCTATACGAAGGCTATACGAAGGCTATACGAAGGCTATACGAAGCATACGAAGGCTATACGAAGGCTAACGAAGGCTAACGAAGGCTAACGAAGGCTAACGAAGGCTATACGAAGGCTACACGAAGGCTATACGAAGGCTATACGAAGGCTATACGAAGGCTATACGAGGCTATCGAGGCTATCGAAGGCTATACGAAGGCTATACGAAGGCTATACGAAGGCTATACGAAGGCTATACGAAGGCTATGCGAAGGCTATGCGAAGGCTATGCGAAGGCTATGCGAAAGCTATGCGAAGGCTATGCGAAGGCTATGCGAAGGCTATGCGAAGGCTATGCGAGGGCTATGCGAAGGCTATGCGAAGGCTATGCGAAGGCTAAGCGAAGGCTATGCGAAGGCTATACGAAGGCTATACGAAGGCTATACGAAGGCTATACGAAGGCTATACGAAGGCTATACGAAGGCTATACGAAGGCTAAGCGAAGGCTATGCGAAGGCTATACGAAGGCTATACGAAGGCTATACGAAGGCTATACGAAGGCTATACGAAGGCTATACGAAGGCTATACGAAGGCTATACGAAGGCTATACGAAGGCTATACGAAGGCTATACGAAGGCTACACGAAGGCTACACGAAGGCTACACGAAGGCTACACGAAGGCTACACGAAGGCTACACGAAGGCTACACGAAGGCTACACGAAGGCTACACGAAGGCTATACGAAAGCTATACGAAGTCTATACGAAGGCTATACGAAGGCTATACGAAGGCTATACGAAGGCTATACGAAGGCTATACAAAGGCTATACAAAGCCTATACGAAGGCTATACGAAGGCTATACGAAGGCTATACGAAGGCTATACGAAGGCTATACGAATGCTATTTGAAGGCTATAGAAAGGCTATACGAAGGCTATACGAAGGCTATACAAAGGCTATACAAAGCCTATACCAAGGCTATACGATGGCTATACGAAGGCTATACGAAGGCTATACGAAGGCTATACGAAGGCTATACGAAGGCTATACGAAGGCTATACGAAGGCTATACGAAGGCTATACGAAGGACTATACGAAGGCTATACGAAGGCTATACGAAGGCTATACGAAGGCTATACGAAGGCTATACGAAGGCCATACGAAGGCTATACGAAGGCTATACGAAGGCTGTACGAAGTCTATACGCAGGCTTTACGACGGCTATAAGAAGGCTATACGAAGGCTATACGAAGGCTATACGAAGGCTATACGAAGGCTTTACAAAGACAATACGAAGACTATACGAAGGCTTTAAAAAGGCTATACGAAGGCTTTACGACGGCTATATGAAGGCTATACGAAGGCATTAAGGAGCACAATATCATTTATTTGAGTCAAAAAGTCATTCTGCTCAATTTCGAAAAGAGTATAAATAGCGTGACAATACGTTAGCTCGATCAGTGCGTAGCCGGTCGTCGGACCGGAAAGAGCTCTGCAATGAACGTGTTTGTTCATGTTCGCCTACGACTTCTAGTTCAAAAACATATAAATGGAGTACTATACGAAGGCTATACGAAGGCTGAACGAAGGCTGAACGAAGGCTATACGAAGACTATACGAAGGCTATACGAAGGCTATACGAAGGCTATACGAAGGCTATACGAAGGCTATACGAAGGCTATACGAAGGCTATACGAAGGCTATACGAAGGCTATACGAAGGCTATACGAAGGCTATACGAAAGCTATACGAAGGCTATACGAAGGCTATACGAAGGCTATACGAAGAATATACGAAGGCTATACGAAGGCTATAGAAAGGCTATACGAAGGCTATACGAAGGCTATACGAAGGCTATACGAAGCCTATACGAAGGCTACACGAAGACTACACGAAGGCTAAACGAAGGCTACACGAAGGCTACACGAAGGCTAAACGAAGGCTACACGAAGGCTATACAAAGGCTATACGAAGGCTATACGAAGGCTATACGAAGGCTATAGAAAGGCTATACGAAGGCTATACGAAGGCTATAAAAAGGCTATACAAAGCCTATACGAAGGCTATACGAAGGCTATACGAAGGCTATACGAAGGCTATACGAAGGCTATACGAAGGCTATACGAAGGCTATACGAAGGCTATACGAAGGCTATACGAAGGCTATACGAAGGCTATACGAAGACTATACGAAGGCTATACGAAGGCTATACGAAGGCTAGTCGAAGGCTATACGAAGGCTATACGAAGGCCATACGATGGCTATACGAATGTTATACGAAGGCTATACGAAGGCTGTACGAAGGCTATACGAAGGCTATACGAAGGCTATACGAAGGCTACACGAAGGCTACACGAAGGCTACACGAAGGCTACACGAAGGCTACACGAAGGCTATACGAAGGCTATACGAAAGCTATACGAAGGCTATACGAAGGGTATACGAAGGCTATACGAAGGCTATACGAAGGCTATACGAAGGCGTTACGAAGGCTATACGAAGGCTATACGAAGGCTATACGAAGGCTATACGAAGGCTATACGAAGGCTTTACGAAGGCTATACGAAGGCTATACGAAGGCTATACGAAGGCTATACGAAGGCTGTACGAAGGCTATACGAAGGCTATACGAAGGCTATACGAAGGCTATACGAAGGCTATACGAAGGCTATACGGTGGCTACACGAAGGCTACACGAAGGCTACACGAAGGCTACACGAAGGCTACACGAAGGCTACACGAAGGCTATACGAAGTCTATACGAAGGCTTTACGACGGCTATACGAAGGCCATACGAAGGCTATACGAAGGCTATACGAAGGCTATACGAAGGCTATACGAAGGCTGTACGAAGGCTATACGAAGGCTATACGAAGGCTATACGAAGGCTATACGAAGGCTACACGAAGGCTACACGACGGCTACACGAAGGCTACACGAAGGCTATACGAAGGCTATACGAAAGCTATACGAAGGCTATACGAAGGCTATACGAAGGCTATACGAAGGCTATACAAAGGCTATACGAAGGCTATACGAAGGCGTTACGAAGGCTATACGAAGGCTATACGAAGGCTATACGAAGGCTATACGAAGGCTATACGAAGGCTATACGAAGGCTATACGAAGGCTATACGAAGGCTATACGAAGGCTATACGAAGGCTATACGAAGGCTATACGAAGGCTACACGAAGGCTACACGAAGGCTACACGAAGGCTACACGAAGGCTACACGAAGGCTACACGAAGGCTATACGAAGGCTATACGAAGGCTATACGAAGGCTATACGAAGGCTATACGAAGGCTATACGAAGGCCATACGAAGGCTATACGAAGGCTATACGAAGGCTATACGAAGGCTGTACGAAGGCTATACGAAGGCTATACGAAGGCTATACGAAGGCTATACGAAGGCTATACGAAGGCTACACGAAGGCTACACGAAGGCTACACGAAGGCTATACGAAGGCTATACGAAAGCTATACGAAGGCTATACGAAGGCTATACGAAGGCTATACGAAGGCGTTACGAAGGCTATACGAAGGCTATTAGAAGGCTATACGAAGGCTATACGAAGGCGTTACGAAGGCTATACGAAGGCTATACGAAGGCTATACGAAGGCTATACGAAGGCTTTACGAAGGCTATACGAAGGCTATACGAAGGCTATACGAAGGCTATACGAAGGCTATACGAAGGCTATACGAAGGCTACACGAAGGCTACACGAAGGCTACACGAAGGCTACACGAAGGCTACACGAAGGCTACACGAAGGCTACACGAAGGCTACACGAAGGCTACACGAAGGCTACAAGAAGGCTACACGAAGGCTACACGAAGGCTACACGAAGGCTACACGAAGGCTATACGAAAGCTATACGAAGTCTATACGAAGTCTATACGAAGGCTTTACGACGGCTATAAGAAGGCTATACGAAGGCTATACGGAGGCTATACGAAGGCTATACGAAGGCTATACGAAGGCTATACGAAGGCTATACGAAGGCTTACCGAAGACAATACGAAGACTAAACGAAGACTATACGAATGCTTTAAAAAGGCTATACGAAGGCTTTACGACGGCTATATGAAGGCTATACGAAGGCATTAAGGAGCACAATATCATTTATTTGAGTCAAAAAGTCATTCTGCTCAATTTCGAAAAGAGTATAAATAGCGTGACAATACGTTAGCTCGATCAGTGCGTAGCCGGCCGTCGGACCGGAAAGAGCTCTGCAATGAACGTGTTTGTTCATGTTCGCCTACGACTTCTAGTTCAAAAACATATAAATGGAGTACTATACGAAGGCTACACGAAGGCTGAACGAAGGCTGAACGAAGGCTATACGAAGACTATACGAAGGCTATACGAAGGCTATACGAAGGCTATACGAAGGCTATACGAAGGCTATACGAAGGCTATACGAAAGTTATACGAAGGCTATACGAAGGCTATACGAAGAATATACGAAGGCTATACGAAGGCTATAGAAAGGCTATACGAAGGCTACACGAAGGCTATACGAAGGCTACACGAAGACTACACGACGGCTACACGAAGGCTAAACGAAGGCTACACGAAGGCTACACGAAGGCTATACAAAGGCTATACGAAGGCTATACGAAGGCTATACGAATGCTATACGAAGGCTATAGAAAGGCTATACGAAGGCTATACGAAGGCTATACGAAGGCTATACGAAGGCTATACAAAGCCTATACGAAGGCTATACGAAGGCTATACGAAGGCTATACGAAGGCTATACGAAGGCTATACGAAGGCTATACGAAGGCTATACGAAGGCTATACGAAGGCTATACGAAGGCTATACGAAGGCTATACGAAGGCTATACGAAGGCTATACAAAGGCTATACGAAGGCTATACGAAGACTATACGAAGGCTATACGAAGGCTATACGAAGGCTATACGAAGGCTATACGTAGGCTATACGAAGGCTATACGAAGGCTATACGAATGCTATACGAAGGCTATAGAAAGGCTATACGAAGGCTATACGAAGGCTATACGAAGGCTATACGAAGGCTATACGAAGGCTATACAAAGGCTATACGAAGGCTATACAAAGGCGATACAAAGCCTATACGAAGGCTATACGAAGGCTATACGAAGGCTATACGAAGGCTATACAAAGGCTATACAAAGCCTATACGAAGGCTATACGATGGCTATACGAAGGCTATACGAAGGCTATACGAAGGCTATACGAAGGCTATACGAAGGCTATACGAAGGCTATACGAAGGCTATACGAAGGCTATACGAAGGCTATACGAAGGCTATACGAAGGCTATACGAAGACTATACGAAGGCTATACGAAGGCTATACGAAGGCTATACGAAGGCTATACGAAGGCTATACGAAGGCCATACGAAGGCTATACGAAGGCTATACGAAGGCTATACGAAGGCTGTACGAAGTCTATACGAAGGCTTTACGACGGCTATAAGAAGGCTATACGAAGGCTATACGAAGGCTATACGAAGGCTATACGAAGGCTATACGAAGGCTTTACGAAGACAATACGAAGACTATACGAAGGCTTTAAAAAGGCTATACGAAGGCTTTACGACGGCTATATGAAGGCTATACGAAGGCATTAAGGAGCACAATATCATTTATTTGAGTCAAAAAGTCATTCTGCTCAATTTCGAAAAGAGTATAAATAGCGTGACAATACGTTAGCTCGATCAGTGCGTAGCCGGCCGTCGGACCGGAAAGAGCTCTGCAATGAACGTGTTTGTTCATGTTCGCCTACGACTTCTAGTTCAAAAACATATAAATGGAGTACTATACGAAGGCTATACGAAGGCTGAACGAAGGCTGAACGAAGGCTATACGAAGACTATACGAAGGCTATACGAAGGCTATACGAAGGCTATACGAAGGCTATACGAAGGCTATACGAAGGCTATACGAAGGCTATACGAAGGCTATACGAAGGCTATACGAAGGCTATACGAAAGCTATACGAAGGCTATACGAAGGCTATACGAAGAATATACGAAGGCTATACGAAGGCTATAGAAAGGCTATACGAAGGCTATACGAAGGCTATACGAAGGCTATACGAAGCCTATACGAAGGCTACACGAAGACTACACGAAGGCTAAACGAAGGCTACACGAAGGCTACACGAAGGCTAAACGAAGGCTACACGAAGGCTATACAAAGGCTATACGAAGGCTATACGAAGGCTATACGAAGGCTATAGAAAGGC